>JAOPHQ010000310.1:0-22500 GCA_030340625.1 Merluccius polli | reverse complement strand
TACCGATGCCCAGTATCGATCCGATACCGATGCCCAGTATCGGTCCGATACCGATGCCCAGTATCGGTCCGAAAACTGATGCCAGTATCGGTCCAAAAACCGATGCCCAGTGTCGGTCCGAAACCGATGCCCAGTATCGGTCCGAAACCGATGCCAGTATCGGTCCGAAACCGATGCCAGTATCGGTCCGAAACCGATGCCCAGTATCGGTCCGAAACCGATGCCCAGTATCGGTCCGAAACCGATGCCAGTATCGGTCCGATACCGATGCCAGTATCGGTCCGATACCGATGCCAGTATCGGTCCGAAACCGATGCCCAGTATCGGTCCGAAACCGATGCCCAGTATCGGTCCGAAACCGATGCCAGTATCGGTCCGATACCGATGCCAGTATCGGTCCGATACCGATGCCCAGTGTCTCTCTGGAACCGATGCCCAATAAAGGACCGATACCCACTATCAGTCCGATGCCGACGCCCAGTATCGGTCCGATGCCGATGCCCAGTATCGGTCCGATACCGATGCCAGTATCGGTCCGATACCGATGCCAGTATCGGTCCGATACCGATGCCCAGTGTCTCTCTGGAACCGATGCCCAATAAAGGACCGATACCCACTATCAGTCCGATGCCGACGCCCAGTATCGGTCCGATGCCGATGCCCAGTATCGGTCCGAAACCGATGCCAGTATCGGTCCGATACCGATGCCAGTATCGGATCAGTGCATCCTTTGAAAAGTGTCCTGTGGTTGATGAGGGGAGGGGCTATAATATTAACTTAAAAGAGAATGAGCCAAAGTCTATAATTTGAAGGCTGAACTCAGAAACCTTATAACATTATGCAATTAATAAAACACACACACAGTATATAAAATATACAAACTGCGTCAACGCGATTATCTACCGCTACCTTGTGGTGAAAGTTGTGATCTCCATTAATACATTAACCCTTTATTCATCGTCAACATGATTATTATTAAACATTTAATAAAATACATTAACCCATTAACTTGAACAGGATACTGATGATTTCTATCCTACTAGACATTAAACTACACATTCACCCTGACATGGATTTATTCAGCAAATTCAGATTCGTACACAAACAAATCGTCTACTGAGGAAAAGAGAGGGTAGGAATCCATCACTGTTGTACATTTTCAATTTTAAAAAACGGTGACCAAAAGTGACTAAACTGAACAGTCGGCCATATTGGTCGGTTGGGTGGGTTTACCTTCTACTGCCTTTGGGGGAAACCATGACAACTCCATGGAGATGTGTTCTCCATGCGACCTGGGTGGGACGCAGAACGTAATATAAAGGCATTGAGTTGCCATGGTTTCCAAAGATCCTAGAAGGTTCCTCCACCCGACCACCCGACTCGGCCGCTAGGTGAATAAGGTCTCCTAACAGCCGTTTAAAGTGTGTCTTTGTATGAAGCAACCGGGTTGTGTGTCCTTCTAAAGGATACATATAAACTACACCTCTATTAAGTGAATAAAAAACCTTTTTTTTCTTTATTCTACATACGATGTGAAGCCACTCTGTTAGTTGTTTCATAAGGTCTGCCAACAAAGTACAAACTGAATTAATTTCTACGTGATGGGGACTTTCAGAGTAGAGCTGTTCATCTGGTCACACCTGGCTGAGATTGAACCGACACCCTTCCCTCGCCGGCGTAGCCAGACTAGTCCGGTCAGAAACAGATCCAGTCTGTCTGGCGGGGGAAATATGTCCCATCGTAATCAAAACAACACTTCTTTCAGTTGCCACGGAAACCTGGTGTCTTTAGTTTTACACACTTTACTTTTTCCACCACTTGCTTTCACCGAAACACCAAACTCTTCTTGTACTCTTCACAGTAAGTCCCTTCCTGCTTGTCCACCTGTCCACCTGTAAAGGTAGACAGGTGGTCCTCTGACGTCCTCCGACCGCGAGCCCAGAGAGACGCATCAACAGAGAGACTTGGGACGGACCTTGGGGAAAAGCTGCAGGAAAACAGACAAAACATTCCTGTATGAATTACGAGAGCATGGCACACACACACACACGTTATCTTTCACATTGCATCTCCGCTGCAAATCTTTTAAAAACAATCCAACAATAAAAGGGAGACATCACAAAGGAAAATATAGCATTTATCGCGGGAACCTGACCATGTAATTTTTTCATCCTCCAGCCCAAAGCACAGCAAATGTGTCCTCATATTTGTAGCATGACACAAACAACTAGAGTCCTATTCTTTCAACAGCGCGAAGCACACGGCGTGTGAATGTAGTCTGGCTGTAGTTTTTCAGCTCGCTTCAAATATTTTTTTCCGCTAGCTTCAAATAGGACTATCCCTCCCTCCCTCCCTCCCTCCCTCCCTCCCTCCCTCCATAAACACACAAAAAAAAACACCCAATAAGTCAACGCCATAATAAAATCCCCTCGTACCCCAAAGTAGTTGTTGGGTACGAAGCCCTCGCGGCCGCAGAGCGAGGCCCACCACCAGTCCACGCCGTCGGCCCGCTGCAGGATGGTCACCATGTCGCCCTCCCGGAAGCTCAGCTCGTCCGCTGCCTGCGCCGGGTAGCTCCACAGGGCGTACAGCACGCCGCTGTTGTCGGCGCCCATCGCCTCCTCCACACCTGGGAGGGAAGGGGGGGGGGGGGGGGGGTTCGGTCAGGGGTCAGTCGGTGCTGAGAGTTCATAGACATGAAGTGGAATAGTGTGTGTTGCTATTTTTAGGGTCAGGCATTTCAATGTGTGTGTGTGTACTTGGGAGAGAGAGAGAGAGAGTGAGAGTGAGAGTGAGAGTGTGTGTGTGTGTGTGTGTGCGTGTGTGTGTGTGTGTGTGTGTGTGTGTGTGTGTGTGTGTGTGTGTGTGTGTGTGTGTGTGTGTGTGTGTGTGTGTGTGTGTGTGTGTGTCCTCCTCACCCCTCAGGAAGCTCTCACACTCCTCGTACCCCAGGGCGTAGGGGTCACACTTCAGCGCGGCCGTGGCTCCGTCGCTCTCCGTGACGGCCATGACGGCGGCCCCGTTGCGGACCAGGAACTCACACAGGTGCCGGTCGTTACAGGAAGCCGAGCAGTGCAGCGGGGTCCTGGAGGATGGAGACCTGGGGTTACAGCTGGCTGGGGGGATGGGGTTGTTGCTATAGCGACAGTATTGGTGCTGTGGGGCCGGGGCTGTTGCTACAACAACAGTATTGGTGCTGTGGGGAGGGACCTGTTGCTATGGCAACAGTATTGGTGCTGTGGGGACGGGACTGTTGCTATAGCGACAGTATTGGTGCTGTGGGGACGGGACTGTTGCTATAGCGACAGTATAGGTGCTGTGGGGATTCTGCTGTTGCTATAGCGACAGTATTGGTGCTGTGGGAATGGACCTGTTGCTATAGCGACAGTATTGGTGCTGTAGGGCCGGGGCTGTTGCTACAACAACAGTATTGGTGCTGTGGGGAGGGACCTGTTGCTATGGCAACAGTATTGGTGCTGTGGGGATGGGACTGTTGCTATAGTGTCAGTATTGGTGCTGTGGGGATGGGACTGTCGCTATAGCGACAGTATTGGTGCTGTGGGGATGGGACTGTTGCTATAGCGACAGTATTGGTGCTGTGGGGACGGGACTGTCGCTATAGCGACAGTATTGGTGCTGTGGGGATTCTGCTGTTGCTATAGCGACAGTATTGGTGCTGTGGAGATTCTGCTGTTGCTATAGCGACGGTATTGGTGCTGTGGGGACGGGACTGTTGCTATAGCGACAGTATTGGTGCTGTGGGGACGGGACTGTTGCTATAGCGACAGTATAGGTGCTGTGGGGATTCTGCTGTTGCTATAGCGACAGTATTGGTGCTGTGGGGATGGACCTGTTGCTATAGCGACAGTATTGGTGCTGTGGGGATTCTGTTGTTGCTATAGCGACAGTATTGGTGCTGTGGGGATTCTGCTGTTGCTATAGTGACAGTGTTGTTGCTATAGCGACTGTATTGCCGGGACAGTGTGAGAAGATAGTTTATTCACCAGCCATGGCTGTCGGGGGCGCTGACATTGGCTCCGATGCGAACCAGGAAGTCCACGACGTTGTAGTGACCTCCGCAGATGGCGTTGTGGAGCGCCGTGATGCCCTCGTCGTTGGGCTGGCTGGGATCACTCATCTAGAGAGGAGAAGAGGATTTGAACCAAATGGTACTCGTGCTTTAGACTGGACATTGTGATCCTAAGTAAGGGAATCTGCAGAAATCTGTTCAACTCTACGGTTGGAAATAGCGTCCATAGCGGCGGTCTGCTATTCAGAAAAAACAGACCATTGAATGCCGTAATTGAACAATCAGAATCAAGTATTCAACAAAGCTAATAAAATAATGCATTAGAAAAAAGGATAGTTCTGGTCCTTGATTCTGATTGGCTCAAAGCACACCTGTAACCGCATAACAATTCATTTTTTTAGTATTAACGCGCCTGTATGCTAAAGCCAGTATGCTAGCCTGTGTTGCTTGGCAACCATTTTGCTGTCTTGAGGAACTATATCGCTTGGGGGAAGAATGATCACATTTTATCTTGCTGTGTTTATTTTGTGAAATCACACTTTAGAACAGCTAGGGGGCACTGACACGACGTGGCTTATTGCTTAAATATAGCAACACACACACACACACACACACACACACACACACACACACACACACACACACACACACACACACACACACACACACACACACACACACACACACACACACACACACACACACACACACACACACACACCTCCTGGACGGCCCTCTGGACGGTCTCCAGCTCCCCGACCAGCGCCCCGTCCAGCAGGAGGACCAGGGGGGTGAGACGCGCCCGCCGGCCCGCAGCCCTCTGCTGCTTCCTGTTGCGCCGCAGGATGGAGTGGTAGCCCTGCAGGGACAAAATACCTCACATCTTAACGCAAACGTATCGGCGGTTAACGGTATAGACTCGGCTAACGGTTAGTCCATCGGCAGAAAATTAATCAAACCACATTTTTTTTAATCGATGAATCGTTGAGGTCATTTATCATAAAGTACAAATACCAAACATTTGCTGCTTGATGCTCCAGAAATTAAAATGTTTGGTTCATGGATCATTATAAAACGAATACTTTAGTTTGTCTTGGCTGCTTGTCAGATAAAGCACACTTTGGACCCTGGTAACTTGTGATGGCATTTGCTATTATTTATGATATTTTCTAGACTAAATCAATAATCGAAAAAATAAGATGAATCATAAGATTAATTGACTATGAAATTAATAATATAATATATATTACACAAAGATACTAAGAGTGTTCGGTGGATTTGGACTGGTCTTTTTTTGATGGCTGAAACAGTTTAACAGCATATCCATGTTCATAAATATCCATGTTCATAAATATCCATGCTCATAAATATCCATGTTTATAAATATCCATGTTCATAAATATCCATGTTCATAAATATCCATGTTCATAAATATCCATGTTTATAAATATCCATGTTCATAAATATCCATGTTCATAAATATCCATGTTCATAAATATCCATGTTCATAAATATCCATGCATGTGTTTAGTGTTGCCTTAAACTCTGCATTAATGGATGCCTGCACATCGATCACACATTTACAAACGTATACAAAGTATTGCTGGCAGTACAAGGTTATGTATATACATGCATACTTGATATATATAATATACACTCCTACACAAAGAGTACACAGAAGAGGAGGGAGATTGAGTTTCTTACGGGGTAGTCCTGGGGAGGGAGGGAGGGTGTGACCACGGGGGAGGTGGGGGAGGAGGGGGGGAGTGACTCCTCATCGGAGGAGTCGCTCCCCCTCTCCTCCCCTCTCTGCTGCAGCCCCTTGCGGCGGAACAGCTTGTTGATGAGATGCTTGTACTGGTTGGGCTGGTAGTGGGACGCCTTCTTCAGGGGCTGTGATTGGTCGACGGAGCCCCGCCTCTTGAGCGCCCGCGGGATCTCGGCGCGAATGCGGAGCAGCTCCTCCAGGTCCGGGACCTGCTGCACCTGGGGGGCCACCACCGGCTGCAGCCGAGTGGGACTTAGGGGCCGGGGGGCCGCTGCTGTGGGGGGGGCCCCCTCGCTGGCGCCCCCTTGCTTCGACCCGCCCGCAAACTCAGGGATGGCGGGCATGTGGACCAGATCCAGCTTTTCTAGCTCTGCGTCCACGTCGCCAGAGCTCAGCACTGCAGGGACATTTAATATAAGTTAGTGATGTTTAACTGTACTGCAGAGACATTTAATATAAGTTAGTGATGTTTAACTATACTGCAGAGACATTTAATATAAGTTAGTGATGTTTAACTGTACTGCAGAGACATTTAATATAAGTTAGTGATGTTTAACTGTACTGCAGAGACATTTAATATAAGTTAGTGATGTTTAACTATACTGCAGAGACATTTAATATAAGTTAGTGATGTTTAACTGTACTGCAGAGACATTTAATATAAGTTAGTGATGTTTAACTGTACTGCAGAGACATTTAATATAAGTTAGTGATGTTTAACTGTACTGCAGAGACATTTAATATAAGTTAGTGATGTTTAACTATACTGCAGAGACATTTAATATAAGTTAGTGATGTTTAACTGTACTGCAGGGACATTTAATATAAGTTAGTGATGTTTAACTGTACTGCAGAGACATTTAATATAAGTTAGTGATGTTTAACTGTACTGCAGAGACATTTAATATAAGTTAGTGATGTTTAACTGTACTGCAGAGACATTTAATATAAGTTAGTGATGTTTAACTATACTGCAGAGACATTTAATATAAGTTAGTGATGTTTAACTGTACTGCAGAGACATTTAATATAAGTTAGTGATGTTTAACTGTACTGCAGAGACATTTAATATAAGTTAGTGATGTTTAACTGTACTGCAGAGACATTTAATATAAGTTAGTGATGTTTAACTATACTGCAGAGACATTTAATATAAGTTAGTGATGTTTAACTGTACTGCACAGACATTTAATATAAGTTAGTGATGTTTAACTATACTGCAGAGACATTTAATATAAGTTAGTGATGTTTAACTGTACTGCAGAGACATTTAATATAAGTTAGTGATGTTTAACTATACTGCAGAGACATTTAATATAAGTTAGTGATTTTTAACTGTACTGCAGAGACATTTAATATAAGTTAGTGATGTTTAACTGTACTGCAGAGACATTTAATATAAGTTAGTGATGTTTAACTATACTGCACATACATTTAATATAAGTTAGTGATGTTTAACTGTACTGCAGAGACATTTAATATAAGTTAGTGATGTTTAACTATACTGCAGAGACATTTAATATAAGTTAGTGATGTTTAACTATACTGCAGAGACATTTAATATAAGTTAGTGATGTTTAACTATACTGCAGAGACATTTAATATAAGTTAGTGATGTTTAACTATACTGCAGAGACATTTAATATAAGTTAGTGATGTTTAACTATACTGCAGAGACATTTAATATAAGTTAGTGATGTTTAACTGTACTGCAGAGACATTTAATATAAGTTAGTGATGTTTAACTGTACTGCAGAGACATTTAATATAAGTTAGTGATGTTTAACTATACTGCAGAGACATTTAATATAAGTTAGTGATGTTTAACTATACTGCAGAGACATTTAATATAAGTGAGTGATGTTTAACTGTACTGCAGAGACATTTAATATAAGTTAGTGATGTTTAACTATACTGCAGAGACATTTAATATAAGTTAGTGATGTTTAACTATACTGCAGAGACATTTAATATAAGTTAGTGATGTTTAACTGTACTGCAGAGACATTTAATATAAGTTAGTGATGTTTAACTGTACTGCAGAGACATTTAATATAAGTGAGTGATGTTTAACTATACTGCAGAGACATTTAATATAAGTTAGTGATGTTTAACTATACTGCAGAGACATTTAATATAAGTTAGTGATGTTTAACTATACTGCAGAGACATTTAATATAAGTTAGTGATGTTTAACTATACTGATGTTATCGGGTATTTAGTTAAATATTTGACACTAAGCTATACTTTATTAATCCCCGACGGAAAACGAGGGCGCTAAACATTTGAAAGGGGCGACACCCACCTTCGCCATAGAAGGCGGGCTGGAAGGCCGAAAGGGGCGGGGTCTCGCTGAGCGGGGTGTCGCTGAGCGGTGGCTGGGCGGGGATATCCCCATAGCCCTGCCCCCAGGGAGGGGCCATGGGCGCTGTGGCCCAGTGGGGGTTCTGCAGGCGCATGATGACCGACAGGGGGATGGGCCTGCGCTGGCGCGGCCCGACGTTAGCCGGGGGGATGCAGATGCGGCCGATGATCGGCTGGACATGGTAGGGGGAGAGGGGCGGGGCGTCTGGCGGCACGGTGATGCGCGTGCTGCGCGGGAGCGAGCTGTGCGAGTAGGAGGAGCCTGACGGGGTGTCCTGGGCAGGAAGTGAACGGGAAGTCGGCACGTTAAACAGGACGTGAATGATATCAAATACTATTATTCTTATTATTGATAATCCACACAAAGCAAAACTAATGCTTCTCAATGACCTGTCTCTGTATGCACAGTGAATTGTTTATATGAAATCGTCTGCTAAATAACTAACTTATGCTACGTTTCCACCGAGCAGTACGGTACAGTTCGGTTCAGTACGTTACGTTTTGGTGCGGAAGGTTTTGGTACAGTTCGGTCCGGTTTGTGTACCCACTGCAAAAGGCACTACTGTATGACGGGCGGGATAGCGATTGTTCCGTCAGCTGATTTTCGCGCTGTCGTCGCGTGACATCATTACATTAGCGCGAAAATCAAATCCGTGACAGTCAGCTGAGACCAGAAGACAGCTGATAACCTATAGCCTACGTACGCTAAAAATGGAGGAATTTGTCGTGTTCTTCCTTCTCGGAGTGTGGCTTTATAGACGTTATCACACGCGCACCTGTTCGAACAGCAATGGGCGTGTCTCTATACCGTACCACAAACTGGTACCCCAACAGAAGGGTCTCCTAAAACAGTACGGTTCGGTACGCTTATTTAGGTACGCTTTAGAACTTCTCACAATGGAAACACAAATAATTGCGGACCGAACTGAACCGAACTGTACCGTACTGCTCGGTGGAAACGTGGCTTTAGTAAACAGTTAATAGTTAATGAGAAACCTTCTTGGGGGAGGGAGCTGGCGAGGGTCCGTCCAGGTTGGACTCTCTCCAGTTGCTGCTGGGCACCGCCGGTCTCATCCACTCGGTCGCTGGAAGAGGAGAACATCTTCTCTGAGCTTCTCTGGGTTGTTAATCACAGAGAACATCTTTTCTACGCCTGTGCTTGCATTCATGGCTCTGCGTCCCGACGTGTAATGTTACATTTCTGGAGAGGTGCACGTAGCCGCGGTAACGTAGAGACACACGGCGTAGCCGCGGTAACGTAGAGACACACGGCGTAGCCGCGGTAACGTAGAGACGCACGGCGTAGCCGCGGTAACGTAGAGACGCACGGCGTAGCCGCGGTAACGTAGAGACGCACGGCGTAACCGCGGGGGCAGATATCAACCATAAGGTTGTTGACCATGAGAGGACACGGTGTGCTGGCTGGACGCGGTCCAGGGTCACCCTGTTGTTCAGGGTCACCCTGTTGTTCAGGGTGATTCATGTTAGAGACGAGAACAACGGCTGTTTGTCGGTGCGGACCCTCTGGGATTAGTGAGGAAGTGAAACCCTTCTGGGCCACGGAGATTAGAGCTTCAGTAGTCCTTTGAGCCTTACCACTGGAACTCTAACTTCACTTCCTCAATGTATTATTTACATAATAAGGAGAGGTCAGGGGTCGAGGACTGAGGGAATTCTTTATTCACAACACTATAACACTAACACTGTAGCACTAACACTACAACGCTGTAGCACTGTAACACAGTAACACTGTAACGCTGTAGCATTGTAACACTGTAACAATGCAACAATGCGACACTGAAACACTACACTGTAGCACTATAGCACTGTAACAATGCAACACTGTAACACTAACACTGTAACACTGTAGCACTGTAACACTGTAACAATGCAACACTGTAACACTAACACTGTAACACTGTAACAATGCAACACTGTAACACTAACACTGTAGCACTGTAACAATGCAACACTGTAACACTGAGTAACACACTAACTTATAGATATAGTTAGATTCACTAGTAGAATAGTACAAAGTCAGTGCTGAGCGTGAGAGGGTGAGACAGCATGTGTGATGTCATCTGACATTCTCCAATCACAGCCATGATTTGGACGTGCAGTTTACAGAGGTGCGCCACACGCAGATTGGCGTCTGAACCGTGCCATGCGCAGTTCACACACAGTGGGGGTGTGAGAGAGTGAAAGAGTGGGGGTGTGAGAGAGTGAAAGAGTGGGGGTGTGAGAGAGTGAAAGAGTGGGGGTGTGAGAGAGTGAAAGAGTGGGGGATGTGTGAGCTCACTGTCGTAGGTGTGGTGAGGTTTTCCATCGAAGGTCGCATCCAGATCCGTCTCGTTCCACCTGCCAGCCTTCTTCTGGCGCTGCACACCCTCCTCTGAGAGAGAGAGAGAGAGAAATGTATGTTTCATGATTATCTTTATCCTTCGGTTACTACAAAGAAGACAAGATATATTCATCTCGTCTTCTTTTTATCATTTTCCTCTAAATAGGTGGATCTTATCATACTTTGAGGAAATGAAAAGTCCCACAATATCCAATATACTTTTAAAAGAGGATAGATATTTCATTTTTTCATAATAATTCTGGTACAATCCTAGCTTTTACTAAACTAAATACTTTTTTACTTGAATACATTCTACTTTTGTTATTTTCTGTTCAATTGGCAAATTCTTTGAGACAGACAGACTGTCAGACAGTCAGACAGACAGACAGACAGTCAGACAGACAGAGAAAGATAAAGTGACTCAGAGAGAGAGAACAGAGGAAGAGGAAGAGAGTGGAAGTGGAGCGCTTAAGAGAGAGAGAACAAATAATATAAAACTAGAGATGCACGATATTGAAATTATGACCGATATCCGATATTTGCAGGGTGGTATCTGTCGATACCGATTCCGATACCGATTTTTAAGGCCTACTGAACACTATACACAGGACCACAATGGAAACAAGCCCCTCTGCCCAAAGTATTCAATCAATCAATCAATACTCAGTTTCTAAGTGTCTGCTTTCACTACTGAATGAGATGAGTATACAAATTAAATGTAGTAAAAATGAAACATTTATTTACTTAATTTTAAGTATTTGAAATTCCACTTGTATTTGTTATTGAGGTAGTCTACTAGACACTTTTGAAATATTCCTCTGTCTGCTGCCGTCAAACAATAATAAAGTCTTGCACTTTACAGCTCCAGTTCACATTCAAACTTAAATAACTAACTAAAATAAATGAAAACTCTGTGCAGGACAGGTCAAATACACCTCTAAACTAACAATTACAAACAACTGTATTGATAATGTCCATAAAACAAACAGAATCCAACAGTACTCTCGTTGTTTGAGTGCATCTATTTCCTGCTGCCACCTGCTGGGGAGAAGACTACAGCGCTGAGGGCTCTGTTCATGTTACCAAGGCACTGGAGGAGGCGAGCACGTTATTATTTTATCGGTGACAATTATCGGGTTTATTTTGACATCGGTTTGATACCGATACAGCATTTTTTGGCCGTTATCGGGGCCTTCCCGATATGCTACCGATAATATCGTGCATCACTATATAAAACCATCTCAAGATAATATATATACTTGAATCTTGTGATCGCCTATTAGTATTGTAAACATGACATTATGTTAATGTGATGTCATTAAGGTAACATGAATTGCACACCTGCTAAATAATACTATGATTGACATCTAGAATATGTTTATATTAAAGTCAGTAGGCAACAGGTAAACCCTTTTAACAGCAGCCAGCAGAGAGAAGGGTGAGAACCAATAGGACCGGCCAGAGAGGGAGTGAGACGTGTCACTTCCTGCTGGCGACACCTGACCTGTTCACTCCTCCCCCTCCCCCTCCCCCTCCCCCTCCCCCACTCACCAGCCTGCAGCAAGCCTCCGAAGTTGCGCGGCAGGGTGCTGGCGGTGGGCGCGCCGAGCCGCACGCAAGGGGAGGGGCTTCTGTCGTGGCGCGGCGACCGGCGACCCATTGAGCCCGGGTCGTGGGGCGGCGGGCACCCGGCGGCGAGAGGGTGCATCTGCTGGGCGGCGCGGCCGCGCTGCAATAGGTCGAAGCTGGCGGCGGGTGAGGTGGGGCTCGGGGAGGGGCTGGTGTCCGCGTAGCCTGTAGAGCCGCGGGGGCTGCGGTTGTAGTGGGAGGGCGAGCCGTGGGCGCGGCGAGCTGTGGCGCGGCGAGCTGCGGCGCGGCGAGCGGGGCGACTGGTTGGGGCTGCGCTGCTGCTGCTGCTGCTGCTGCTGCTGCTGCTCTCTATGTATGGAGGCGCTAGCGGTGGGCATGCTCAGCTGGCCGGGGCGCGGCGACCGGCGACCCATTGAGCCCGGGTCGTAGTGGGAGGGCGAGGGCCGGCGCTGCGAGCGGGGCGACTGCATGGGGCTGCGCTGCTGCTGCTGCTGCTGCTGCGGCTGCTGCGGCTGCCCATAGCTGTCGAAGGGGGCGGAGTAGCGGGAGAGGGGGGAGAGGCCGTCGCTTTGTAGCTGGGGGGAGGAGAGGGGGGAGGGGGGTGAGCTGTCTGATGCCGGGGGAGAGGAGCTGGGGCCCGGACATCCGGGAGGCGGAGGAGGAGCCCGTGAGGGAGCCGGAGTAGGAGACGGGGGAGCCGGAGTAGGAGACGGGGGAGCCGGGGAAGGAGGTGGGGGGGGAGGTGGGGGAGGAGGCGGTGGTGGTGATAGACGGAGTGACGGACAGCAGCATGTCTCTCTGTATCGAGGAGGAGGAGGCGGAGGAGGAGGAGGAGGAGGTGGCAGGGGCGTAGAAGGAGGAGGTCTGCTGGGAGGAGAAATGGTCATGGAGCAGTGTTGGAACACACACACACACACACACACACACACACACACACACACACAAACACATTTACATACACACACACACATATATACACAAATATACACACACATATACACACACACATATATATATATACACACACATATATATATATATATATACACATATACATACACACACACACATATATACACATATACATGCACACACACACACACACACACATATATATACACATATACATACACACACACACATATACACACACATAATTATGTAGACACACAAGTAACAGCATGCAGATGAATAGAGACAAAGGTGAAAGGACTGGAAGCTTCAGGGCGTGTCTGCCAACTGTACCATATGTACCATGTGTGCAAGTGTGGGGGACAGGGTGTGTGTGTGTGTGTGTGTGTGTGTGTGTGTGTGTGTGTACCTGGCGGTCAGGCTGTGGGGGACAGAGGTGTGTGTGTGTGTGTGTGTGCGCCTGGTGGCCAGGCTGTGGGGGACAGAGGTGTGTGTGTGTGTGTGCGTGTGTGTGTGTGTGTGTGTGTGTGTGTGTACCTGGTGGCCAGGCTGTGGGGGACAGAGGTGTGTGTGTGTGCCTGTGCGTGTGCGTGTGTGTGTGTGTGTGTGTGTGTGTGTGTGTGTGTGTACCTGGTGGTCAGGCTGTGGGGGGGGTGTGACCTCATGCAGCAGGGAGCTGAACTCTCTGGACAGCTCGTCGGCCGTCGCCAGCGAGGCGTTCAGGTCGTCGTTGATGGACTGGACTGGAGGTTAACAACAACCAATCAGAAAGAGTTTGGACTATAGCAGCGCAGAGCGGTAACCGGAAGGTCGCCGGTTCGATCCCCGGCTGCTCCTCGCTTAAGTGTGTCCCTAAGCAAGACACCCCGCCCTGTCTGCTCCCGACCAGCTGGCCCGACACGGCATGCTGGGTAACGCTCGCTCTCTGTCGCTCGCTACAGTACATTCAAGTCTTGTAAGTTTGCCATTTTGTTTCACTAAACTTAAACATCTCAAGCAATAGCCTCGTCCCAAATAGCAAGCCGTTAGCAGTGACAGCAGCCCTGACTCTCCGTTGCGCGCTACACTACATTCAAGAACAGATGAGGAACGAGAGACCGGAGGAATTACAAAGTAAGTAAGTAAGTAAGCCAAGTTTGTACATAAGTAAAGATACATAATAAACGTAATTAAAATGCCAGCGGCGGCAGGTAATGTGCAGGTGGAAGAAGAATGTCTGATACTCACACATCATGTTACTGGAGAAGCCGGTCTGGGAAGTCATGGTCGCTCGGCTGCACTCTCCCACTCCTGTTCAAACACAAAACACAGAAACGCAGTCCTGCTGCTGCTCACTCCATGGACATACGGCAGGTGGACGCGGTGTGCAGCGCGTGTCTACTGCGAGCTGCACAGAGCGCTACAGAATCCCTTCAAAGCACATCTGAAGACCCACCTCTCCCGGGAGCACATCAATGACTTGAACAACTTGAATTTAGACGTACACACACTGTATCTTGAGATGTTACTCGTCTTTCTGGTTCCTGAGCTACTCTACTGCAATCTCGCGCTTTCGGGGGTTTGCTCCAAACGTTCGATCGCGGGCTTTGATTCTTCTCAGCCTCACTTGTGAGAGCCTTCGGATAAAAGCGTTGACCAGAAGGACCTGAATGTAATCTGATCATTTCTCATTGTGCGTGAACAAGTTCTGCCCTCCACGTTTGCTCATCTTCCGGTACCGGTACCGGCACCAGGGGGGCAGTCCCACACCAAACTGTAACGAGTCTGCCCCAACCCCGTTAACCCCTGTGTTAATTACAACCATATGTCAATGTGTTTAAGCCCCTCCCCCCCCCTCCCTAGTTTCTGCCCCGGTTTGTCGGTTGCTTGTTTGCTGTAGGCTGGTTTCTGGCTGCCTGTACATTAAGTATTAAGCATCCTTTTGCGTCTGCCCTTCTGAGTCTGACGGCTGCCTTTGGGTTCATCTTTCCCTGCGCAAGGGATTCGACTAACACAACGAACCCAGCAGAGATTTCCCCATTCTCCACATTCCTGGTGGCGACCTTTGAGCGCCGGGAACGCCCTGTGGACTGGATCCTGGAGGGGGCTGCGGCACTCGCTCGCTCCCCTCCCCAGATACTGGGCCTCACTCCCCAGCCTCGCTCCCCAGCCTCGCTCCCCAGCCTACATGCTGCCCCAGTTTGTCAGTTTCTTATTGACTGTACATTTGTTTTTGTCTGCATGCTTTTGTGTAAAGTTAGGTAAGTAATGCTTCGCTCCACGCCCTGCCTGAGTCTTATCTCTGCATCACCTTTCTCACCTTTCTCTGCAAGCCGTGACACAACCAGGTCTCTATGTGTCTGTACAAGCTGGATTTTAATATCCCGATCGCAACCCTGTGACGCGACCAGATCATACATTCCCAGTGCAAGCATGCTGTGTGGCAACACTGCACACTGTGTGTCTACTTGGCAGGCCGCGTTGCTGGAAGTAGGAACTGACAGATTTCTGATGACTGGTCGGGTTTCTGATTCACGTCCAGGTGTTCTGGTATGACATCATACAATGAAAACCGTT
The DNA here is from genome assembly GCA_030340625.1 of Merluccius polli. Lineage (NCBI taxonomy): Eukaryota > Metazoa > Chordata > Actinopteri > Gadiformes > Merlucciidae > Merluccius > Merluccius polli. The sequence continues at coordinate 6,939 of JAOPHQ010000310.1, read as the reverse complement.
TATAGGGCTCAGACAAACACCCTGACAGGCACACAAACAGACAAACACACCCTGACATACAGATACACAAACACACAGACACAGAGAGACAGGTAACAGGTGCAGCGCTTGTACAACTGGTGGAAGGGTGTGTGTGTGTGTGTGTGTGTGTGTGTGTGTGTGTGTGTGTGTGTGTGTGTGTGTGTGTGTGTGTGTGTGTGTTCTGACTCAGACTAAGAGATAACTTTTTACGACATCACACTTCCTGCTCGTCCATTAAGTATTAGTCTGCTAAGCTCATGGAATCTGCAAATGTGGGCTATGTAATTATACTGTTATTAAAGTTGTAGTAGAGTATGTAGTACCTTTTACTGATGACCTTTTACTGATGTTAAGCAGCCTCACCTGGCCTGAGTCTCTGGGTCTGGGTGAGGCTGCACACCTGTGGTGCAGAGCCATCATGGCCCCCAGGATAAACCAGCTATCCCCACACACACTCAGCAGAGAGACACCGTCATGGCAGCACGTACCGGCTGCTCGGCGTCTATAACATCTCGCCATCTCCAATAAATGGATCTTCAAACCAACAACATCTACCTGCGTCTTGTGTGGGAGGGCCACAGCAAAAGCCACTCAGGTGGCGTGTGGCAGGAGGATTACAACCTACATCTAATCCACTTTTCAGTTTGTCTCTTCAAACATCTTAACCAAAACCATTTCCAGAACCTGGAATGACATTAAGAAGAGCAGATGTTACTTCTGTAAATCACATTGTCCGTACGATGTGTTATAATGTGAAATAAAACTGGTAATTAGTGAGTGTAGGCAAAGTCACTAGCGGCCATATTGGCCACGCCTTTCGTGCAGCTACTTGGTCTTAGTAAGACTATGTAACTGTCTAGGGGGAGAGCTGGACCTCCACTTTCAGAGGTCTAAGGGGCATAAAAAAAAACACGTTTGAAATCACGATGAAAAACAGACTAAAATCGCTGAAAGGGTTTTGGTGGATTTGTATCAAATTAACGTTTTTAAAGCCCTTTTTCCTTACAGGTAATCTTGGACTGCGCGTGCACAATGCTTCACGACACCGTTTTCATGCGCGTGACCGCGTAGGTCCTGCAAAATGATTGGAGCAACGGCACCGGAAGAGGCGGGACAATGTGCAAAACAACTGCCGTCTTGGCGTTGCGAAGTCTCCCCATTGCATTTCAATGGGTGATTTTGTTCTGTGATGCGTCTCCTCCTCCTATAGTGTCTCTGGTGTAGGGAGGTGGATACGAATTAATCCGTAAAGCTTCCACGAATCATCCCAAGGTAACGCAACATGTTGGCTGTGTGTGCGACTGCTTCATGTGAGGGGAGATGAGACACACGTTCACATGTTGACGACGTCAAGTTTCACAGAGTCTTATTTTACGATTTTATAACAAGATAGACAGACAGGCAGAATGAGGCTGTACTACTTATTACTGTATTACTTATTACGGTATTACTGAGGTTATTTACTTCACCAGAACTCGGTGTGGCCGTCCGCCACACAGCGCAACGTTCAGTTCAGTAAGCGCTGAGAACCGAGATGGCTACTAGGTGACTGAGGCCCATTGTTTTTAGCTTCCCCTTCAGGGTTCAGAGGTCAACTGGACTCAGCTAATAATAGCATAGAGCAGGTCATCGTCGATGTCAAGTGTCAGTGACTAAATTATTTGCATACATACACACACACACACACACACACACACACACACAGGGAGGGGACCTGATAACAGCACCACATTCCAGTCCACACCCCCACCAGAACCTGTTCAGTGCAACAATGACAATTCACCTTAAATTTGCCAAGACAAGCATGTCCATAAATGTCACTTATGTTTGGGTTGGGCAAAATAACATTTCCACGTCTCCGCCTCATCTCTCTGTGAATGCCAAACAGACAGCATAGCACAGAGAAACACATTAACTACGATGTTGCAACAGCTCCACAGTTTGAATGAGTTACCAGTGTTTTTTTTTTTTAACTCATTCTCACCCACTAATAATTTGTTTTCTCCCCCTCCTGTTATTCTCCCCCTCCTGTTACACAGTATTTCCATTGAGATGTGTCCCTCAGGCTCCTTGTCCATTGTCCAACTTTGTAAGTGAGGAGTGAGTCAAACACGTCTCTGTCAAGAGGACGCTCCTGTACTTCTGCTCTGTGTAATCACTCCCTTTCACTCGTTGCCAACAGCAGCAGGAAACCTTCACTTCCTGGCTGCAGACGTGGGAGTGGGTCAACGGCACATTACCCATGATGCAGTGGGAGAGGACAGGGTGTGTCCCTGATGGTTACTGAGCAACCCCACCCTCCCTCCCCACGCACGTGGCAACGACTCATGGGTTTCTTTTCTTTTTCTCTCCCCCCCCCCCCGCCCTCTCTCTCCCTCTCTCCCCCTCTCTCTCCCCCTCCCCCCCCCCCCCCCCCCCCCCCCCCCCTACGGTTTGCTGTCTTCCTCCTTGCTCCTCTCTCCCGCCTCCTCGTCTCTGAGACTGAGCGGAGGACTGCCGTGGAGACTTGGCAGCGGTGGGTGGCAGTTTGTGGCTCAGCAGGGAAATAAATCCAGAGAGAATAACGCTGTCTGTGCTCTGCCTGGGTTTCTAAACCAGAGACTGGCAGGGGGGGGGGGGGCTGATGGGGGGGCGGGGGGCTGATGGGGGCTTTAAGGGCCAAATAGGACGACCCCGCTGTATCGACCGTGGTAACTGTGGTGTCTGATTCAGGTCAAATTTAATTATTTAATTATATTAAAACTGTTGCTGGTGAAGCAGATGTGAGGCAGTTAGAAAAGTTGTGAAAAATATGAAATGATATGAAAAATACATGCCACAAAATTATAAAAATGCATGCCACAAAATTATAACAATGCATGCCACAAAATTATAAAAATGCATGCCACAAAATTATAAAAATGCATGCCACAAAATTATAAAAATACATGCCACAAAATTATAAAAATGCATGCCACAAAATTATAAAAATGCATGCCACAAAATTATAAAAATGCATGCCACAAAATTATAAAAATACATGCCACAAAATTATAAAAATACATGCCACAAAATTATAAAAATACATGCCACAAAATTATAAAAAATACATGCCACAAAATTATAAAAAATACATGCCACAAAATTATAAAAAATACATGCCACAAAATTTAAAAAGTATGTGCCACAGAAGGACTGTGGATGAACGGCCGACTGTCCTGCACTCCCAGGGAACTGCTGGTGATGCGTGCAGAAGTTGTGTTGGCGTTATCAGTGGAGAAGGTCAGTGCATGAAGGCAAAGGTCAGCGCTTAATAAAGTAAACACAGCCCTGCTATCTGGTGGGCTGGGGGGGGGGGGGGGGGGGTGCTGTGGGGGGGGGGGGGGGGGGGGTGCGTGTCGGGGTGGGACATAACGGGACAGGGAGGGGAAACATGACACATGAGCTGCCTGGAAACGCTGTGACTGCTTCCTGTCAAGGATCACCACTCTCACTTCATCACAGTATAGGAAATGATGGATATTATATATGACTAGCTGGATATGAAAGTGTAACAACCCCAGCCTGTAACTTCCCGCCTTATATTTTATTTTCTAGTCTTTATTTGTGCAATTATTTTTCTATCTTGAGCAGAGTGACTGTAACAGGAACCATCCCCCAAATCTCACAAACATCCCACCGACCCCGAAGCACACCGCAGTTATTTTACACTCCACTGTTTGTGGCTGTTAACGGGACGACATGGTGCACACACACACACACACACACACACACACACACACACACACACACACACACACACACACACCTTGATTGAATATTTTCTCAGCGAACACAGATAGGAGCAGGAGAGTGTTTTGGGATGAGGTCTCACTATATGGCAAGCCCATACAGGAATCAATCTCTCTCTCTCTCATGTTCATAGGTTCACCCAACTGGGTTTCATACAAAAAATAATAAACGCACACAGAGTATCCAGTTGAACATCAGTCAATCGCTTCATTAACCCCCCCCCCTCCCCCCCCTCTCCCCCAGGGCCCTGATGAATGTCACAGCCTGTTACAACGCAGCGACCTGGCATTCCTGTCGAGTTTGACATGCAACGTCTATAATGTCCTTGTTGAGGAAGACACCGATATAATATAGATATACAGACAGACAGACAGACAGACAGACAGACAGACAGACAGACAGACAGACAGACAGACAGACAGACAGACAGGCAGGCAGGCAGGCAGGCAGGCAGGCAGGCAGGCAGGCAGGCAGGCAGACAGACAGACAGACAGACAGACAGACAGACAGACAGACAGACAGACAGACAGACAGACAGACAGGCAGGCAGGCAGGCAGACAGACAGACAGTAGGGATATGCACTAGTCGACTAAACAAGTCGTTGCTGCGTTTGGTAGTCGGCACCAGAATTAGTAGTCACAGTTAAACGCTTTTTTCTCTCTCCAAGAAAACATTCAGCCTTTATAACTATATTGTGAATATAACCCACTAAGAGTTGTCCACTTTCACTAAAAGATGTCCACTTCTTACTTTATTCTTACTTTTATTTTATTGTATTTTATTTATAATGTTCTATTTATAATCTTATCTTCTATGATTGCAATTTCTATTTGTACGGAGCACCTGGAACGAAACAATTTCCCCCCGGGGATCAATAAAGTTTTCTGATTGTGATTGTGATAACCGTGGAAGCCGTGCACTATTGATATATATGCATATAAGAATTAGACGATGCGTTTAATAAGCCAATTAACCAACATCAAACAACGTGTAGTTTCCCAAAACATCTAATCGTTAATTTAATGATTGAATTGAATCTGGTTCACAATCAGCGCTCTTCAGTAATGTCAGTGACTGCGGTGTCAGGTGGTCTCTTCATTTAAATAGTGAATAATAACATGGATGTATGAACTGTTTTAATTAGATAGTGAATAATAACATGGATGTATGAACTGTTTTAATTAGATAGTGAATAATAACATGGATGTATGAACTGTTTTAATTAGATAGTGAATAATAACATGGATGTATGAACTGTTTAATTAGATAGTGAATAATAACATGGATGTATGAACTGTTTAATTAGATAGTGAATAATAACATGGATGTATGAACTGTTTTAATTAGATAGTGAATAATAACATGGATGTATGAACTGTTTTAATTAGATAGTGAATAATAACATGGATGTATGAACTGTTTAATTAGATAGTGAATAATAACATGGATGTATGAACTGTTTTAATTAGATAGTGAATAATAACATGGATGTATGAACTGTTTTAATTAGATAGTGAATAATAACAAGGATGTATGAACTGTTTAATTAGATAGTGAATAATAACATGGATGTATGAACTGTTTTAATTAGATAGTGAATAATAACATGGATGTATGAACTGTTTTAATTAGATAGTGAATAATAACATGGATGTATGAACTGTTTTAATTAGATAGTGAATAATAACATGGATGTATGAACTGTTTAATTAGATAGTGAATAATAACATGGATGTATGAACTGTTTAATTAGATAGTGAATAATAACATGGATGTATAACGAGCTTGTGCTCCCGCTGAAGGACTGAACTCTGCTGCACATGGGAGACGTTTGCCTTCAGGGTTTCTGGCAGAAACCTTTCACCAAGGAGACAAGGGTTCATGTCCTGAACCCCAGGAGACCAGGGTTCATGTCCTGAACCCCAGGAGACCAGGGTTCATGTCCTGAACCCCAGGAGACCAGGGTTCATCTCCTGAACCCCAGGAGACCAGGGTTCATGTCCTGAACCCCAGGAGACCAGGGTTCATGTCCTGAACCCCAGGAGACCACGGTTCATGTCCTGAACCCCAGGAGACCAGGGTTCATGTCCTGAACCCCAGGAGACCAGGGTTCATGTCCTGAACCCCAGGAGACCAGGGTTCATGTCCTGAACCCCAGGAGACCAGGGATCATGTCCTGAACCCCAGGAGACCAGGGTTCATGTCCTGAACCCCAGGAGACCTAGGGTTCATGTCCTGAACCCTGTATTGTTTTTAGACTTCATTTTGAGTTTTGTTTTTTATTTGATTTGCAGTTTGGTTAGTTTTAGGCAACACAACTACCTGGTTATAGCCAGACCCACATCAGAAAGATGTAAGGTCTGGCTCAGCTCCATTGGCAGTGTGGGCGGGATAAACGGTTGTCTTTCAAGTTCCCTCTGCACGCAATAGGATAGCGCTACAACCAATCAGAGCAACGAAGAAGGCGACGTAGTCATGGCGACGGCTCTGACTACGTCATTAATCAAAACTCAGAATACATATTTATTTTTCGAGGAAAGACTTCAGTGCCGTTCTTTGTTATTTTCTCAAATAAAATGTTAACTTCAAGTCTTGAAGAGTCGGCCAAAGCCGAGTGGAGAGACAGCCGTTCGCCAGCAGCAGCAGCCATTGTTTACCTCTAACACGGAACCGTCGCAACTCTGTCGTCATGGTAGCCCGGCTTCCGACTCCGCCCCTCACGCTGTGATTGGTCTGACAGACTTTGTGTTTCCAGCACCAAAAAGCCGACAGAGCCGTGCTAGACCTACCTAGCTGCCAAATACATGTGCTGCCACTAGGGGGCGTCTAGAGGTCTAGGCTAACCTGGTTAGGTTCAGGCAACACAACTACCTGGTTAGGACTAGTCATTCACAAAACGTGGAAATTAGTCGCAAGGAACATCCCTAATAGACAGACAGACAGACAGTCAGTCAGATAGATAAGTAATTAGTCAACGATGAATCAACGAGAGAGCCAGGATAATTATGCATGAGAACCAGATTACAGGTGTAACTCACTAACCAACCCTCTAACCCAGGGGTTCCCAAACTTTTCCATGCCAAGGCCCCCCAAACAGCATTAGCTTCTGGCCGGGGACCCCCAAACCCACCGACAATGCTACAAAA
>JAOPHQ010000309.1:185000-209176 GCA_030340625.1 Merluccius polli | reverse complement strand
CAAACTCTCTTTTCTTTCTAATGAAATTTCCTCATTAGAATAATTATATTGGCATAGTTACCATTGGCAACACCAATGTAAACAAACAGGGGTACACAAAACATAACGTCAATCTCCATATATCCACACAAACTGCCTCACTGGCAAGTCATTTGTAATTAGGCCGTTGCTATACCCAACACTAAGCAGTTCGTTCAGTTCATCTTCTGGCCCACAAACTAATCTCACTCTGTGGTCTGAAGCCAGACGCGGTGCATCCATCCAGTCTGGTCATCTATCTGGTCTCGCTCGTCGTATTTATGTACAGAGATTGAGTAAATCGAGTATTTGCATTGTCCTTTCATGTTTAAGTTCTGAAATACCAACACCTAGTCCTAGTCCTACCCTGACCTAGTGAGTCACACATGGGGGGGGGGGGCAATCAGGTCGGGAGTGGGGGTCTTCCGAATACATAAACCCAACGTTAACTTTGAGCCCACCATGTTAAAGAAGTGGCCGGTGAATACGCTGCCACTTCATCCGCAGTGTCAGAGCGCTGGACGTTATGGGGGGGGGTGAGAAATTACCTCTCTTTAAAGATTGGTGGGGACACGTCTCCCCGTGTCCCCCCTGCGGAATTTGCCCCTGCAACAACCCAAACCAACAGCCTCTGGCCTCCTCTAAGAAGAACGACATCTCTACATTGTTGTTGTTCGCTTTATAATGGTTGATGTTTAAATGTAATCTCAGCTGCATATATGTGTAATGTAAGGGCTAGCATGCTCTTAAGGGGCCAACACACTGCCCCAACAAAAGCCAAAATCGCTCCATGTGTGCTATGAAGTTTGTTGTCTGTGCCTGTGTTCCTAAGTGCTTGCTAGGCATGAGTAGGCATTCATGTCCTCATGTTCACCATTTGGTTCAAATGAGACATGGTTCTGCGAAGTTGTACACATCTGAAGACTCGGAAGTGTCTTGTTTATTTTGGTCGCCTGGCAACCATAAACACGCGGTGGGCTACGGTTTCAGTGTGTATGCTCTATAGGGGTCCCCTCTAGGGACAGGCAGCACACTGAATTACAAACTATAAAAGTGTTTATGTTCAGCGTATGTGCAGAAGAAGTGAATTCAAAACCAAAAAAAAGGGTGATAGCCCAGTATGAGCAATTATGACGCTGAAAGCGAGGTGGTGGCGTTGTGATGTCACTTCCTGTGACACCCTGCCCTGGAAGATGAGTTCCTGTGTGCGTTGGTCACGTGACTGGTGAGGTCTCTCTTTCCCGTTCGCCTTGCACTTTACTCTCGTTTCACTGTAAACCCTCCAACTGTTCCAACTTCCTCCTTCCTCCCTTAGCAGAGGGAGGAGGCCTGAATCGTGACACTCTTTTTCCTAAATGCCATGAAGAGCCGTTTTTCCGCATAGCTGCATCATGCACAAATCAGCGCTTCCTGGTATCTCCTCGGATAAAGATCTCGCTCTCCTACATTCTTCAGGCTTTGAGTCACACAAATTGTGTGTCAAAGGGATGGTTTTATGAATTGTTCTAAAGATAAGATATGGTTTAATGCGTTCCAGTTGTTAGACTTATGGTTTGAATTGAAAGCTGCTCTAAAAAGGTTGTGGCTTACAAAGTTGCGGGATTGTATGGCTCCCCATAGCGTTTGTGTGTCTGGGCGGCCAAAATCTTCCATCCCGATGTCGGCACAGATATTGATATAATATCAATATATTGCACGATATATTCTCTCCTTCTCCCAGCTTCTCTCTTTGCCGTTTGTCAGTTCAGTGACAAACGTTACACTTACACTTACACTTGTGTGTTGTACACATGCTGGGGAGAAAGGGTTGTATGGAGGCTTAAGAAAAGGACTAACTCTTCTAAAGCGGTAGAGGACATATAGCAGTCTTCATGGGACAAAAGGTCATATTTATTTGTTATTGCCTCTTATCGGCCAAGGTCTTTGCAGGCACTCTGATAAAACTGTTAGGCTAGTAGAGGTGCGCGGATGGCGGTTACAGCCGCGGACTCCGCGGTTAAACCGCGGATCGGGCGGATGACCTTACGAAAAATAATATTTTAATTAAATTCGGGCGGGTGGCGGTTGAACCAATCAAATGAAAAGATATATATAAGTTACATTGTTAAATATTGTTACTTGCATCCGATAAAAACGAGCACACTTTTTTTTCTCGCGTCAGCAGCGCCCGCGGATGGCGGGCGGGTGCGGTTTTGAAATTGGTCAAAAAACGTTGGTGCAGGATGGATGGCGGACGGATGATGAGTTTTGTGATGCGGTTGCGGATACAATAATAGCCCATCCGCGCACCTCTATAGGCTAGACAAGATCAGAGCTCCCGATTGTTGTAATAGAAAAGGTTTTGACGCAGGAATGGTAGTTGTACAGAAACACTGGACATTATCGTTACACTATGCAGGATTATGTACACATCTATTATTGATGGCAATGTGATCTGTTTGAAGCTACAAAACTGTCAAGCCAATTATTTATTATCAGTTTTAGTGTCAGTGGTCCTCTTTTTGGTTTCTGATAAACCTGGGGATTGAACGCAGGGATGTTGCTCAATACTGGCTTACTGTAAGTTTTTTTTTTGTTACTGCATGTGTGTGAATATCACATGATCATCAGACTTGGGTCATGCGCTATGTTCCCGAGGTTGTTGATCATCTCCCTGTGAATTCTCTCTCTCTCTCTCTCTCTCTCTCTCTCTCTCTCTCTCTCTCTCTCTCTCTCTCTCTCTCTCTCTCTCTCTCTCTCTCTCTCTCTCTCTCTCTCTCTCTCTCTCTCTCTCCTCCCCCCCCCCCCCCCCCCCCCCTGTTGTGTACATATCCTTGTTACCGCCTGCCAGTGGCCCTCTGTGGGTCACCTGTTTTTATAATTGGATTGATTGTTGACCGACATGTGGCTGCTTCAATGTAACTGTAAAAGCTTTAGTATGTTTATATGTAAAGTGTCCTTGGTAGCCGAGAGTCATTATTGTTCATTATCTCTGGGCTTTTTATTTTTTATATTTGCTTCTTGGAACCAGATGTTTTGTTGTACTGGTTCCTATTTACGTCACATTCACTAATAAGAGTTTAAAAAGTATTACTGACTGTCCAATTTGTTTATTAGTTACGCAGTGTTACACAGTAGGGCTAGCCAGTTATAACTCCTAGCATATACATTTATACACACAAACACACACACACACGATTTTATTACTGTATATGCTAGGCCTACATCTGGCAAGTACCCTTAAAAGGATAGGAAACTGCTGATGTTTATTTCGGCCCCAGTACTCCGAAGAAGCTTTGGCGTATCTCTTGAACCTATGGCCGTCATTTACAGACACTGCAGACGTAGGTTGCACCCCCCCCCCCATTTTTATTTTTTTCGACGACTTAAGGGATGTGACATTTCAGTTACGAGCAAAAAGCCATCTCTGCGTGCCCCTGACTTTTTAGACTTGGGAGCACAGAGTTCAGTGTAGAGCACACACACACACACACACACACACACACACACACACACACACACACACACACACACACACACACACACACACACACACACACACACACACACACACACACACACACACACACACACACACAAATAACCAGAAGCATTCTTGGTGATCTGCTGCCTCTATTTGCTGCATGAACTAAACAGCGTGTGTAAGTAAGGGAAATTGTATTTATGTAGCACCTTTCAAAACCTAGGTTACCAAGTGCTTTCCAGAATGATTAAAGGTTAAAAGAAAGAGATATTTGACAACGTTACAACAACAAAACAACAATTAAAGGCATCACAAATCAAGATAATGTACACAACGACTCAAGCGTGTGTGATGCATTTTATGTCGCAGGCGCACGAGTTCGACGAGTGCCGGCTGGACATCACCGTCAACGACAGCGTGTGGTACCTGAGAGCCCAGGACCCTGAGCACAGACACAAGTGGATCGACTCCATCGAGCTGCACAGGGTGAGGCGCGCACGCACACACACACACACACACACACACACACACACACACACACACACACACACACACACACACACACACACACACACACACACAATCCACAAATGTGTGCAACGCCAGATCAATAGGAGAGCTATGCTAGTGCTACAAGCTCATTTCTATGCATCAGCATACCTAGGTAGGAGCTAATGGTGGGGCTGCATTCTTATTCATGCTACAAATCGTTTGGATTCAAATCATTTGGTTTGTATCCCTTTTGTCGTTGTGCAGGCGAGTGTGCAAGTTTAACGTGTGTGTGTGTGTGTCTTCCCCTCCTCAGAGTATCCGAGACGGGAGGAGAGACAAGGCAGGAGGCCATGGAACGGTGGCCCTAGTCCCCCCTCTCATGGTGCGTTTGTTGGCAAGTCTGTCGGACTTTAGACCCTGGAGATCCACTCACTCAGCCTCTGGTCGCCCTTTAGATACAGGAGCCACGCACCAAGCTGTGTGTGTGTGTGTCCCTCTGGGTGTGTGTGTGTGTCCCTGGGTGTGTCTGCCTGCCTCTGGGTCTGTGTGTGTCCCTCTGGGTGTGTCTGCCTGCCTCTGGGCGTGTGTGTATGTGTGTGCATGTGACTTGACTTGCTTCTCTGATGCAGCTAGCGGTGCATTAACAATCACCCACCGCTACAGAGTACAGATTAGCGCCATTTCCATGTTTTGAACAATGTTGACAAGGACTTTTTTTTGGCGTCAAGTTTCTGACCGATATTAGCCACGTCCACTATACAGTACCCCTATGCAAAATAAGCAGAAATAAACAAGTACCTGATTTTTATTATTTGGGATCCCATTACATGGGATTTTTTTTGTTGGCGATACTCTAAAAAGGACTGTAAAATCCTAAATCACCGTAAATATACCGTAACCAAGGCCCGACGAAAACTTTGCGTCACGTCTCGCACGAGGCAGTTTCAAACACGACGACGTCTCCCCATCATGACAAATCATTTCACAATGACCCAAAAACACCATGACTACCAACGCAACAACTAACATCGCAATGCTCCCAAAACGGAGGCGGTCGTCACGACGCGACGTCTTGGACGTACAAGCCCTCGTCGCTACACACTTATGTCGGCCACGTCGGACCAGACGCAAGACATGTGGGACACGGCGGCTTATGTTGGCAGGCTTAGCATGACTCTCGGTAAGCTCATGGGTCTTATCCAATTAGAGCGATGAGTAACGGGCGGTGAGTAACAGCACGCGGGGTTCCCCCACAACATGCCATCTAGGACAAGGCTTCAGCAGACCAATGATCTTGACATTAAAGAAAGTGTGTGTGTGTGTGTGTGTGTGTGTGTGTGTGTGTGTGTGTGTGTGTGTGTGTGTGTGTGTGTGTGTATATATTATTATTATTTTTTTTTTTTTAAGTATTATAATTATAGTACTATAGCGTAGTATAGCTTCGCACCATGTTTGCACTTTAAAACATACAAATGAGTGCAAGGCAGATCGCACTCGTAACGGAATAGCTGCGTGAGTCATGGCGACATTAGACAGCGTTGTGAAGTCGCCCAGTTTAACAGCATTACAACTAACTAAGGCCCATCCGATCAGTGATGGGAATAACGGCGTTATAAATAACGGCGTTACTAACGGCGTTCTCTTTTTCAGTAACGAGTAATCTAACGGATTACTCTCACCATCACGGTAACGCCGTTACCGTTACTTCCAAAAAATGCGGCGCGTTACTATATTGAAGCTATTTTTTTTATTAGACCATCTAGATCTCTCTCTCTCTCTCTCTCTCTCTCTACTGTTCCCTCTTGGTTAGTGTGCCGAGACAATTGCATTAATGATACGATTGGCTGAGGTCGAGTAATGACACGGTAAACCAATCAGAGGTAGAGTTGGGCGGGTGTTGTTTACACATTCGAAAGCATGCAGCATGCATGCTGACTCGGACACACGGACACAAGTTACGAGAAACAGGAATGGCGAGCCAAAGTGATCCCCCAGTAGCATTTTTTCAATGGAAATACAGACATTACTTTTCTTATCAAGAAAAGAAAGGCACTAGTGTAAGCGTGAAGTGCACATTATGCCCCGGAGTCAAGTGCCTCTCCACGTCGGTGTCGAGCAATTCAAACCTAATGAAACATCTCGAGTGAATGTTTTATTTATTTTTGGTACATTGCTAAACAAGCGTCATTTCATTTTGCCTAGTTGTGGCCTGTTGAGGTGCAATGGCCTAAATATAAAACGTTCCCAAACATATTGTTATTTTTATTGATCCACTATATAAACATAGTAATTATAATATTACATTTTATTGGAGGTTAGTCTCACTTTGCACAGCAACATTAAAATAGGTTTGTGTACTGTGGATGTGTGGGTTTCTGTTAGAGTCCTGTCTGTTCTGTTAAAGAGGGGTGGAGGTGGTGTCCAAATTCTTTGACATGTTTGAGCATTAAAAAATGTACATGAAAGTAACTAAATAGTTACTTTCCAAAGTAACTAGTTACTTTTAAAATATGTAACTAAGTAACTACTTTAGTTACTTTTTGGGGGGGAGTAACTAGTATCTAACTAATTACTTTTTTAAAGTAACTTGCCCAACACTGCATCCGATTAGGGAGATCAGGAACGGGTGAGTCACCTCACACACACACTCACTCACACACACACCGCCCCCTCCGTCCGTCCCTCCCTCCACACACACACACACACACACACACACACCTCCGTCCGTCCGTCCCTCCCTCCACACACACACACACACACACACCCCTCCGTCCCTCCCTCCCTCCACACACACACACACACACACACTCCCTCCCTCCCGCTTTCCCAGCTGCCTGGCAGTGACTCACCGGCACCTCGTCTCTCCCCCTCTCTCCAACCTGTACTATTATTATTATGACGCAGCCCGCTGTGGAAATCTCTCCAGGAACAACACGCAAAACACTGGCTGTTGGCGCTTTGCATGCTAATGCTAACGGGCCCAACCGACGTGACGGTGCTCTGTTCAAACGGGGATGCTAAAACGAGCCCCGCTTGTTTCTTTGAGTCAATAGTCGCCCCTCGTTTTACTCAAATGTGGAACTGAAAGACATTTTGTATCGCTACAGCTGCGGCCACAGCTGGCGCTCCTCCGCGGGAGTCCCCCCTCACGTTAGCGCGCGATACGCTCATCTGTTGGCCGTTAAAACAGCCGCTCGTTTGTTTGTTTGTTTGTTTGTTTGTCCGACAGTCTTGACATGTCGTCTGCAGTCTCGCCATTATACTACCAGATTTGCTGTGTGTGTGTGTGTGTGTGTGTGTGTGTCGGCGCGGTGCGCTTTGTGTTAACCATATAGTCGACGTGAGGTGTGTAACGTGACCGTGAAAAGCTGGGCTTTGTTTGTTTGTTTGCGTTTAACGCCGTTGAACAGCAGGCCTTACCTTTTTCAATGGCTTATCTGTTTGTGCCCAAACGGTTAATGTGGTTATCAGCAGGTTGGCTGAAGGGCAGCCAGCCTGCAATTAAAAAAAACAACAGGCCCCGATGTTACTTCTGGTTATTGACCGATAGTTACCCCCCCTGGAACTCGCAAATGGAGATTTTCCGCCCCCTAGCGGTCGGAAAAGACACGGCCGCTTGGCCCCGCCCACCGCCGCTTGGCCCCGCCCCCTAGCGGTCGGAAAAGACACGGCCGCTTGGCCCCGCCACCGCCGCTTGGCTCCGCCCACCGCCGCCACCGCCTTTACTTCTCAAAGCCAGGCGGGTTAACGCAGGACGGGGAAGCGGGGGGACTGGTTTGACCTGGGGAGTCACTTGATCCTCCCTGATCCCGCGTGTCGTCATCTTCCCAGTCAGGTTACGCCGCCTGAGTATAAGCAGATGGATACGTCATGGAGGAGTGGCTGCGCCTAATGAACCATTTGCCTTTTTCATGCAAAGCAAACAATGTGTAGTTAGACTGAGGTCACAATTGCCTCAGGTAAATTGAATGGAGGAATTCAGGTTCCTGTGCGGGGAAATAATGATGGGGTTGTTTAATGGTGTTACTAACGGCAAGGTTTCTCACAAAACACTTTTCGTGGTCACACCAAGGCTGTAGGACATAGACATGCTATGTCTATGTCGTAACGTGGCAGGCGACGTCCACGGTTAATGGTCCAAGGTCGGTTAGTGGTCGATGGGACAGAAAAGGCCGGAAAATAAGGGGGCGAGACCGTGGACAGTGATGCACTATAGTCTGTTACCCACAGTGTGTGCTGGTAATCAAGGTGTTGACTCACCGGCACGGCAGTCGGCGGTGTGGGTGTCAATGGGCGGAAATTGATAACTTGTGACTTTATGTGGTCCCATTGTGAATGTGCCAAGGCCTAGACTGCATTCATCCATCTATTTACTCTTTTCTTTGTTTTCTCCACTTCTTCAATGAAAGACAGGGACACACAAGTGCCAGAATATAAATTAGTTTTCCATCATAATGACTTCACAAAGGAGTCGTTCATCATGTGTTTTACATAACGCATCTGCTTTACATGATGATGTAAAATGTGTGTTTTACATAATAATAATGTGTGTGTGTGTGTGTGTGCTTCCTCTGCTCCCTGCAGGCAGAGTCTGGCTATGGCTCCGAGTCGAGCCTCCGGCGCCACGGGTCCATGATGTCACTCGCCTCCGCCACGAGCAGCTTCTCCGCCACCTCCACTTCCTCCTTCAAAGTATGCCCCCCCCCACCACCACCACCTCCACCGTGGTCGTGTTATATAGGGAGTTTGGGTTATGCAGTAGTGGAGCCATTTAACCAAATGGATGCTAATTTGTCTCACCCAGGAAGTGTGTTTAGTTCTGCCTCAAATGTGCTCAAGTAGCAATGTGCCTTCCACAAATAATTGGTTTAATGTGTTAAATGTAAATATGTAAGTCGCTTCTGTAAATATTGCACGTCTGTAAATACTGCAATACGATTTTTTTTTAAAAACGGCGTCACAGGCCCACGCGGATTGGGAGCCGCATGGCGTCAGGGTGAATGTACGGCGGGATGCAAATAGAAAGGGGCTCTCATCCGCCGCTGTGCGTCTTGTGTTGTCAGAAGGGCCACAGCCTCAGGGAGAAGCTGGCGGAGATGGAGACGTTCAGGGACATCCTGTGCCGACAGGTGGACACGCTGCAGAGGTACTTCGACGGCTGCGCCGACGCGTCCAAGGACGAGCTGGAGCGGGACAAAGGTACCGGACGACCACGGGGTTGTCCTATGAGGGCGCGCGCGTCGCAATGACCGCCGCTATTTTGGGAGTGTGGGAAATGTCAGTCAGTTATTGTATTGGTTGGCATGTTTTTTTTTTTGGGGTCATTGTTTAGTAATTCATTGGGAAATGATTTGTCAATTTGGGGGGGACATTATTGTTCAATTTAAGTTCAAATATGTTTTTATTTCGTCATGCGTCCGCTATTGCTCTCACAGTAGAGCATCACATGCTCCCTGTCAGCAGTGGCATGCTGGGATTCCCTCACGCGTGTGTGTGTGTGTGTGTGTGTGTGTGTGTCTTTAGCCTTAACGCTAGCAGGAGGCCTGTGTGTAAAATATGTGGGCGACACTCAAACCACTCCACCCAAAATGGCCCCCCCAGTCACGTCGTTTTTAGCAGCGGCGCTCGTCTCGTTCCTCACAGGAAAAAAAAAAACATCACCATTTCCAATTTCCTCTCTCCCTGGAAATCCCAGCGCCACCTGTCAACGCTTTAACAAACGCACCTTTCACAGAACGGATCTGAAAGGAAAACTAAACAAAGCCTTTTTTTTTTTTTAGAAACGCGTTGCGTCCACGACGGTGGGTACGGGGTGACGAGATGACCCGGGTCATTCGGGGTATTGACGCGTAGCGAAGGAAACGGACGCCGACAAATAGCCCCAGTGTCGTTAATACAGTCGTTTCTGAGCCGACGGCAGGATTTGCGCCGAAAAAGCGAATGAACTTCGTGGCCTCGTGTTTTATGTCCAACGCGGCGAGGGGGAAAAACTATTAATAATCCAGCAGAGTTATCATACGTGTCTGCAGTAGCACTGTAAAGGGTTTAGGACCAACGCGCACACAGCCTCGTTTGGGATGGATGTGTGTGTGGCCCGTTGGGGGAGAGAGAGCAGTCATTCTAACCTCTCTCTCTCTCTCTGTCTCTCTCTCTCTCTCTCTGTCTCTGTCTCTCTCTCTCTCTTCCTCTCTCTCTCTCTCCCTCCCGTACTCATTCTTGGCCGGACCGTAGCTTGTTGTTTTGTCACTGTGCTGGTTTGCTCACAGATGACCAGAGAGAATGAAGCCCTCCCTTTGTTTCTTACATGCACCCCCCCCCCCCCCACACATACACACACACACACCACCCTCTCCTCATCCCTTGCTCTAGCTCTATTTTCTCTCTCTCTCTCTCTCTCTCTCTCTCTCTCTCTCTCTCTCTCTCTCTCTCTCTCTCTCTCTCTCTCTCTCTCTCTCTCTCTCTCTCTCTCTCTCTCTCTCTCTCTCTCTCTCTCTCTCTCTCTCTCTCCATCCCGAAGATGACACTAGTCTATTGTTGTGCGGGTCATTTCTGTCCGTCTGCCCGCTTCCTACGGTCGAGTCTCTTGCAGTGGTCGCTACGTGCCACCCACTCCGAGCGGCCCTCGGCAACAGGCCCTCGGCAACAGGCCCACGCCGTGACAACGGACTGCGGTTCCTCCGCTTTGGCCCGCCACTCCTCTTTTTGCTAAACTTTCCCTTTCTTCATCCCTCTTTCAGTAGTGGACGAAGACGAGGATGACTTCCCAAGCACTCGGACGAACGGCGAGCTTGTGCACAACAACAATGGCAGCAAAGAGAAATGTGAGTATCTGAGCTCGAGCGTATATTCGCTAACCAGTGGATTGCGTTATGGAGGGTTTTCAGTCGTTTGAGGGGTGACGAGAACATTTATGTTCATTGAAATGTGAACACAAAAGTAATTTTATTTCAACTAGGGCTGCATGTTCTGGTTTTCTTTGTGTTACAGATTATTCAATTGATTTATATTTGTCCATCGGTCAAAAATTACCCATAGTGAAGGCCTCAAATTTGCCCAGAAACTTAAATATTTGCATTTCTGAAGCTAGTAAATATAAATAAATATTTGGTATATAATCGATCATCGAAATGACAAACCGTGAACTTTCCGTCGACCAACTAAAGGGCAATAATGAACTCATTGTCTGCGCAGTAATCCAGCCATTTAGTATAATTGTGTACTTGTACTGGTATGCAATCTCGGCCAAGTCTCCCTCGAAAGAAAGATTTTAATCTCAGGGGACTTCCTGGTTAAATAAATACAAATGCAATTTGAGTTCCTCGTGGTTCATGGCTTCTCTTGGGGGGATCCTTCTCCCTCAGTGTTTCAGTCTGTCAGTCAGAAGGAGATGAGCGGCATTGATTTCAAAGGCGAGGCCATCACATTCAAAGCCACCACAGCTGGGATCCTGGCCACCCTGTCCCACTGCATCGAGCTCATGGTCAAGAGGGAAGACAGCTGGCAGAAGAGACTCGACAAGGTAGATGGGAAAAAAATAATAATAAAAAAGACAATTTTCAGAAATCGCTGTGTGTATAAATAAGTGACTCTGCAGTCTGTTTTACTTGTTTTTCCTTTTTTTTTTTTTTTTGTGTGCAGCATTTTTTGTACTTTTTTGTACTCAAATATTGATTATAGGCTTTGGATAAAAGACAACATGGAGTATTTGTTGTTGTTGTTGTTGTGAATAAGCAGGTTGATGGGACCTCCTTAAAGATAAATGTGAACTACGGTTTACCACAACTTTTTCAATTTCCGCACAGGAGATGGAAAAGCGACGTCGGATCGAGGACGGATACAAATCGGCGCTCAACGACCTGAAGATGAAGTCCCACTATGGCGGTCCGGACTACGAGGTGAGGGGTGGTCATATCATCATCATCATCATCATCATCATCATCATCATCATCATCACCGTCCCCATCACTGTGCTAATCTCGCTCTCTCTCTCTCTCTCTCTCTCTCTGACAGGAGGGTCCCAACAGCCTCATCAACGAGGACGAGTTCTTCGATGCGGTGGAGGCAGCATTGGACAGACAGGACAAGATCGAAGAGCAGGTAAATACTGAGAGCTGGTAAATAAAGAGGGCTGCGTGGATGTTGTGGTAGAGCAGAGGGTAACAAAGTGTGTGTGTTTAAACATCGACAGTCTCATTGTGAGAAGACGAGGCTCCAGAGGTCCAGTCCAGTTCCGTCAGAGGACCTCTACTCATCCACCGGTTCCCATCGGTACTCCGACAAGGTATTCCCGGTTCCTTCGGCCCCTACATCTACATCAGTGGTTCTCAAATGGGGGTACCCCTAGGGGTGCTTTGAAGGATGGCAGGGGGTACTTGGAAAATGTAAATATTAAGTGTATCCGGATACTCGCGTACAAGTTCTGTAAATCGTTCCAATGAATGACAAGAACCATAAGCGAAGCCCGTGTTGTTCACTAAACCCCAGGTATTTGCACCCCGATCCATTTAATGTTCATGTTCACCAAATGATACGCACATACGTTATTTATATTTACATTTGTATATTCACATTTACGTTTTATTCCCAGAAATGTTTTGTGCTGGTGAAAGGGGTACTGGGCTATCTTGGGAGGGGGTACATTAGCAAAAATAGTTTGAGAATCCGCTGATGGTTTGAGTGAATGCCATTGTCCACTTGTGTCTTAACATCAGTTCCAATGCACCACACATTTGTTTTCACATTTCTCATAATGTCCTCTTCTCTCGCGGTCTGTGGTCTCGTCCGACAGGTGGAGGAGATGGTCCAGAATCACATGACCTACTCCCTACAAGATATGGGCGGCGACGCCAACTGGCAGTTGGTGGTGGAGGAGGGGGAGATGAAGGTGTGTAGGAGAACAAGTGTCTTCCGGTTGCGTAGGATGAGGTGTCGGTGGTTAGGGGTGTTTGACTCCCGGCCCGCGCCTTAACCCTTACATGCTCCTTAATGACATACGTCTCAGTTCACTGTAAGTGGCTCTGGATAATCGCATCTGCTAAATGATAGACAATAGACCACAATGGGGAACATTTTGAATATTAAATGTGCATACTTTAGAACACTTCACAACTCGCCAACAGAAGAGAATGGACATTGAGGATGGAGAATTTAAATATTAACGTGTGTGCGTGTGTGCAGGTATACAGGAGGGAGGTCGAGGAGAACGGTATCGTGCTGGACCCTCTGAAGGCCACCCACTCGGTCAAGGGCGTGACCGGACACGAGGTGTGCAACTACTTCTGGGACACGACCTACCGCAACGACTGGGAGAGTACGTGCCGTCCTTCTTTTCTGAATACATGCCGGAATGAAGTTGAAATATGGCGACCGTCAAACGAACGTACCTCCGTTAACGCGACGGCACTTTGTGATGAAAGTTTTCTTTATTTTCTTTAGCCACCATCGAAAACTTCAATGTCGTCGAGACCTTATCGGAAAATGCCATCATCGTCTTTCAAGCACACAAGGTAAGACCTCGGCTAGTCTCACAAGTCAGACTTTAGACTAACATCTAAAGTCTGACGGCAGACGAGCTCAAATCCGGGTGAACAGGCGTTTCATTTTCCCAGATTATAATATGACCCCCTCCTTTACGGTGACTAATAATGACATCATCACCACGCTGCAGCGGGTGTGGCCTGCGTCTCAGCGGGACGTCCTGTACCTGTCGGCCATGCGGAAGATCTCGGCCCGCGACGAGAGCGACCCGGACACCTGGCTGGTGTGTAACTTCTCCGTGGACCACGAAAACGCCCAGGTAGGCCTTGCAGAAAACACGCACACACACACACACACACACATACACACACACAGGGGACTCAAATAGTCAAATAGTAGTTGATTTTGAAATGTGCAATGCAGCCTCATGTTCTGACTCGATCCGCCTACTGCAGCCATCCAGCAGGTGTGTCCGTGCCAAAATCAACATTGGCATGATCTGCCAGACCCTAGTGAGCCCACCAGAGGGAGACAAAGAGATCAGCAGAGACAACCTAGTGTGTAAAATCACATACGTCGCCAATGGTAAGGAACAATGCAGGGTGGTTGAATAATAACAACGTAAATAATGACCGGCTGTACATTATCCCTTACATATCATATATATATATATATATATATAAATATATATATATATATGTGTGTGTATATATATATATATATATATATATATATATATATATATATATATATACACACACACACACACACACACACACACACACACACACACACACACACACACACACACACACACACACACATCTGTATTGTATTCCGATTACTGCTATATCATACTCTGTTTAAAACTGGCAAATTCCTAGCTGCACCCAATTCAATTGATTTGAACCCTTGAATTCGCTCTATTGTGGTAGCACCCTGTCTGACGTCCAATCCTGTTTCTCTGCATCCAGTGAATCCAGGGGGCTGGGCTCCTGCCTCGGTGCTGAGGGCGGTGGCCAAGAGGGAGTACCCCAAGTTCCTCAAACGCTTCACCTCCTACGTGCAGGAGAAAACCGCTGGAAAGCCCATACTTTTTTAAAGGTGTACAGGTAAAAAAAATACACAAACCCATACTTTTTAAAGGTGTACAGGTTAAAAAAATATATCTATTTTTTTTTCGGCATGAATAATATGGCAGAGTAGATATAAGCAGCGCTATGTTGAACTGTTTTAAGGCGTTTAATGTGTTCATAACACGGTGCAATTTGTAAATGGCTAATCTGATTTATTTCATCATTTGCAGTGTACCTCACCCCTGCAGGGACACAGAAGTGGAGAAGTGAAGCCGCGCTACCGCCCTGCTACCTCGCTAGGTTGTTTCTACTCCGTTTCAGCGTTTGCGTAGCTTCTTCGCCACTTGCTAACCTTGTTACATCCGTGGCTATAGCAGGAGTCTGCCTTAGGGAGGAAGGATGCGTTTCAGTCGCGCTCTGATGGTTACTTTTGAGCGGGAAAATATTGACTTCCCCGTTAATACTTTCTTCATTGTTAAAATAAAATTGTTGTGAAAGTTTTGATTTAGGCACAGACAAAAGTAGTCATCATCAAATGAGAATACTTTTGTCTTGGGTAAGGGTTAGTAGCATTTAGGCTTGTTGGCATCGCATTGCATTTCTCAGTGGGGGGTAAACTTGTATGGTATATTGTATGCGTAACCAAGTGGAGGTTAAGACACTTTAAACATTCAAGGCATGCAATCTTTACGCAAGCTGCCATAGCATTGCAAAAGACTGCTTCTACCACTGCTTTCTACCATCGTCTGACAAAAACGATAAAGCAGTTTTCTACTAAAATGATTGACAAAAGTCTCTGAACAAAGGACTGACTTCATTTAATTTGTGCATCGCTTGCGGTCGTTATTTCAAGAAGACACTTGGTCTCTATCTGGTGTCCAATTATTTTTTTAGAATAATAGCTTTTTATATAATGCTGCTAATTAATGTTAGCCTACAACAAAATGTATATGGGGGTGAAATAGTATTTTTAATTCAAATAAACAAGTCCAGAGGGAAGTCAGCAGTCAATGACTTCCGATGATGCAAGACTTGAGCTTCGGCCCTTTTTGTGTCCTTCTGGTGAAAACGCCGCTTATGGTACTGATGGAGGGACATTACAAGAGAGTTTTCTAAGATATTTAATGTACAATAGATATAGTCTATATCTAGTGTGTCATACAGCTTGGCTTGTTTATTACATTGCTGATGTCATCGTGACAAAATTGCATTGTTACGATCATTTTGTCTTTTTTTTTTGTTTGTATTAGTTTGTCATCGCTCGAGGTCTACATATGCTTTGTGTCAGAATTGACAATAAATGCCTTAGAATAACAAAGACAACGCTTTAGGGGGAGAGATGTTTAGAAAGTGCCTAATGGCCATTTATCCACACTGGCTTGTTAAAATACACGGTCAACCAATCCAAAACGGACCGACATTATTGATGTAGTTCATGTGTTCAGAATTACGGTCAGTGATTTACAGTTCAACACATTTTAGTTTGCTCCAAGATTATGCCATCCTTCGCATTGGTTATGGGTTTGTCTTGTTTGTTTTTTTCACAAAATGCAACATAGTATTATAAAGACAGCAAATTCATTTCAAGCGTGTCCTATAAACGCATCATGGTCATGAAAAGATGTTGTTTTATGTCTCGGTTCATGACTATTTTTAGAAGCAATATATTGACTTACTTATGAAACATGGTGCTCACCAGTGGATATTTTCTTCCCACTGTTTGCTTGCATTTAAAAACCATTGTAACTAATTGGCTTGTAAATCTGGTTTTTAATGCATTTCAACACTGAATGAAGCAACTTCCTTCATTAGTGTTCTGTAAGTGTTAATAACCAGATTTAGCGCTGGATGGGAAATAACCATTAGTATGAGGTGTCATTAGAGGCTTTTTACCATGGTTTTAACATTTTATAATAAGCCACATATACCCATTATTTTGAGCATCGACACCTAACCAACGCTATGATACCATGTTATCAATCAAAATAGGTTAACTTTCCAGAGGGATAGTTTTCAGCTGGCACAGATTTAGGCTTTACTGTAATTAGCCAGGTTGTCAGAATTGCATTTTGTAATTTGTGTGTACATTAATTTGTAATGCATTTCATACTCCCAATTGTCGAATTCATGATTTTTTTTTTGTGTCCATATCCTTCAATCTGCTGAACAGCTTTTAATTTCTATTGCCAGATTTATTGCAAAAAAATGAAAAAGTAAATGATACTGTAAAGCTGAGGCAACACATGGACGGATGATGCACGGCTGTACTGCCAAGCGGAGAGCGCCAGCGTTGCCTGGGAGACGGGTCTCTGTTAAAGCTCCTGAATGTAGTTCATAGGGGAGGAACCTCATAAAGAGACGTTTACACTAATGCTGTTGGGGTCGACTTGAGACAATACGGCACTTCCAGCCTTGTGTTTAGTATGAGCAATGAATGCATATTAGGTGAAGAAGTACAGCAATAAAAATACATTTCTCCAAAGTGGCCTCATCTCTGTCTGGACCACAACCCCCCTCCACAAAACACTTTAAAATAACCAGCACAATGAAACCCAACTTGAGAACGGTATAAAATAATTTCACATTCACTTTTAATCGGCATTTGTAGCATGCTAGTTTTACACTTAGAGCTGAGCCATAACTCCATCTCTTCCAGACACACACTTTATACAGAATCTGTACATAGTCATGAAATACAAAAATAGATCCTTCCAACATTTGTACATCACTTGCATCTGCCCAAGCTGTTCATTAACGTCATTATGGCACCATGTGTTGAGTCGTGGTTAAATGGTTAAGAAGTTATTTGCTCAATCAAGATGCATTCTCCATCACACCCATTACACACACGCATGCACACACACAAACACACATACTAGTCATATACTAACACTCAATAGGGTTGTGTGATGAACCTATAATGCGTTAAACGCATTGACTTTAAAACTGCAACATAAAGCTGCTGTTGTCATGTAAAAAGACTTGGTGTGTTAAATATATATCTTTTCACATTAATAGCAGCGTAAACAATCGATCCGCCATGTACAACAGAATATTATTTGGCTGCACACATCTCCATTAGTCATGTAAATTGCTTTGTGTCATTAAAAAGGCGTTTGGTGCAAACGCCTTTCTCAACACGCGTGGCGATCCCACACAACCAACCGTGTTCATATGCAGATACAATGGCACGTAACAGACGTCGCAATTGAAACGTCACAAAAACAAAGCAAAAAATTAAGATTAAGTGGATGGTCAAGACATCCAGCGCAAAGTCCAAACAGCTTCTGTTTGGTAAAATAAAAAGTGCAAAATAACATTGAGGCGCATCGAGTGTCAAGTCTTTGTTGTCGTCTTCACTTCCCGGTTTTCCCGACCCGGATCATTCCATGATTTCCCATGTCCATAAATCAACGTACGATTCTTTGTTTCTGTGGTCATGATTGAGTTTGACGTTCACAACTGGATCGCTTTTTCTTTTGTTTTTTTAATCGTAACTGGTAAAAAAAATAAAAAAAAGACCAACATTCCACTGAGAACATCCCATTGGTCACGCTCTCGTCTCCGACTCGGCCGCCGACGCCGCCGCCTCGGACAAGTTTGCCTTCGATCTGAATGAGACGGAAGAGAAACAGACGCGTCAAATTACAAATAGAATAACTTTGTGAATACCTAACAAACACCACAACCGCAGATGACGTCGGATTTCCGCAAACAATGACGACACGTTTCAAACGACACGCACCTGTTGTGGGTCATGTGACTTTGGACCAGGTGACCGGCGGCCAAGGCGGCCATCAGCGACAGCTCTCCCGCCAGCACCGAGGCACAGACCACGCGGGCCAGCTGCCGGGCGTTCTCCCCCGGGTGGCTGGCGCTGGTCCCCTGAACGCCAAGCATCTTCACAACATAAGAGAGACATTGTTTACAAAAAGGTGCTGTAGGCCAAGATGTGAGAGCTATCATTTGAGTGTCATTTCTTAGAAAATGCCACAGCCATCCGTCAGCTATTAGTGAGTGAAATGCGCTGTGAGAGTATCTGTTTCGAGTTGATGGCGCCTGCCTGGGTGTCAGTATGACGCAATTTCGATTTTAGACTACTCTCTCAAATCTTACCTCCTGTAGCAGCGTTAATTACTATCTACTAGCACAGCCACAGGAAGCAGTTTTCAACAGGCAGTGCTGATCAAAAGCAACAAACGCAAAAGTCTTGATCCATGTATTTTATGAAAAAAATGTACAAAAAAAGTTCCTCGTCAATCTCCAGGGGGCGCTGCAGCACCCCAGCAACGCTACTTCCCACAGTTATGTCTACTAGTAACCTTGTTCCTCACGGAAGTGGACCTGGGCCCTTCCACCCCCGTCCACCCCCGTCCACCCCTCCCGTCCCAGGTGTGTACCTGCAGACAGGCCTGTTGCGGCAGGAGGTTGGTGCCTCCGCCCACCGTGCCCAGCTCTATGGAGGGCATGGTGCAACTGATGTAGAGGTCCTCTCCCCGGGGCCCCGACGCCTCCATCTGGGTGATGCAGTTGGAGCTGCCCACGGTCTGCGCCGGGTCCTGCACAGTCGGGAGGGAGCCACAAGAGGGCGGTTCAGGGAGGGGTGCGCCGTTTTAAGGGGAAGCCGACCACCCGAATACATTTATTTTTTTTTTTTTTTACCGGGTTTACCGGCCTCCTCACCTGTCCGCAGGCGATGTATATCGCGGCCACGATGTTGGCGGCTTGGGCGTTGAAGCCCCCGATGCTGCCAGCCATGACGGAGCCCACCAGGTTCTTGTTGATGTTGAGGTCCACCAGCGCCGCCGTGCTCGTCTTCAGAACCTGCCCCCCCCACACAGCCGTAAATCAGGTTCATGTATTATTACAACACTGTTATTAAGGTTCATCTATTCTATTTATGTATTATTATAACACTGTTATTAAGTTTCATCTACTCTATCCATTTATTATTATAATGCTGTTACTAAGGTTGACCTATTCTATGTATGTATTATTATAACACTGTTATTAAGGTTCATCTGTTCCATGTATGTATTATTACCAGAACATTTTCCCCAATAAAACCAATTTAATTTAAACCTGCACTATGTAACTCTTCTCCTGCAGCTGTTTACTCCATTAAAAGAAATTTCTCAGGGATAAAACGCATCCATCCACGAGTCAATCCATGCAGGGAATTCTATTCTAGAAATCAGTTTTATTTATTTCAGTATTTGCGTACCTCTCGCACCACTTTGGCAGGGATGGTGGCCTCGCACACGGCGGCCTTCCCCCGACCCAGGATCCAGTTGATGGCGGCGGGCTTCTTGTCGGTGCAGTAGTTCCCGCTGACGGACAGGACCTCCATGTCTGGGTACAGGCAGTGGAGCCGCTTCACCGCATGCTCCGTTGCCTGGCGGGGGGGGGGGGGGGGATCACATGAACACGACGTCATGTGATCCAAATGTGGCTAAAGCAAAATTTAGGGAAGACGACATTCCCCTTCTATTTCTCATTGATCTATGTAAAGCATACAATAACAACAAAAAATATCAATATAGCGGTACGATTCCGTGTTTGCCTAATCATCAAACCGCTTTGAACAATTAGACACCATCCCAGCCCGGATACAAGCCCTACACGGCCGCGTGGTGCTGACCTTGGACACCATGTTCATGCCCATGGCGTCTCCGGTCTGTGACTGGAAGCGGATGTAGAGGTTTCTCCCCGCCAGGCCCACATGCAGCCTCTCCACCCGGGCAAACCTAACAGACACAAACACACTTCAGTATACAGACACACAAACACTTCAACCTACACACATACAAGCTGAAAAATACACCCAATGACGACTAGCCAGCACCCAAGCATTTGGTAAGGTGGATTAGCATTTAGGGCTGCAGGATACACTCAGAATATTATTACTATTATTCTAATATGGAATAATACAATGTTGCCATGCTTTTAAATGCGTTATTTTTACTGTATAGGACATTTTAAAATTGGGGATACAAGTGATAAAATAAATATAAAAACACTCCCTTTTTTTCTCTTTAAAAATACTTTTTTTTCCTTCCTCATGTAAAATGTTACAGAATATGAACCCGACATTTTGTTCACCGAAGCCATAAAGTAGCAGAGTGCCCCCCCCCTGACCTGCTGGTCTGGTCGAAGGCCTCCTTCATAACACTGAAGCCGTCTGGCGTCTCCAGCCACGCCTTGACCTCAGCGGCCCGGCAGGCCGAGGGCAGCCTGACCAGAGGACCCCGAGTCATCCCGTCGGAGAGGACTCTGCTGCTACACCCGCCGCTCAGCTGCACCACAGTAAGCATCACAGGGAAAATATACAAAAGTATTCATGAGATTCTTTGCTTTAGGGCTGCAGGGCTCTTTTCATGAATGGTAAACTGCTTTTTGATCGGTCGCTGAAGTTCAATACATTTGAATACATTTCATTGCAAGTAAAAAAACGCACTAAAGATAAAATTTCTCAAAATCGTATTGCGAGGACCCTGGCCATTCCCGTCCCTAACACATAACATATGTTACTTACTTGAAAAACTTGCACTTTCACTATTTAAGTTCTTTATTATTGTAGTTCTTATTTCAATTTTGATCTTTTTAATTCCGATTACTGTCCTGTATACTTTCCGCTGTGATATCCTAATTTCCCATCTGGGATTAATCTACTGGAGATCACATCTTACAACGACATCATGATCAGCATGCAAAGCAATACGTCGATGATGTCACACTTGGCTGTCCATCACGTACACAAAGTGTCCTGCATCCTCTGTTGGTGCTGGCCACCAGGCACCCCTCTGTGGTCGCCATGGGAACGTAGAACTGCTTTCCGTCCAGCAGGAGTGGTCCAGCCACGCCCACTGGTACCGGCATGTAGCCAATGACGTTCTCACAGCAACTGCCCATCACCTGCAGCAGGATACATGAAGATGAAGAAGAGACAACGTGCGATTTGATTGGCCCTTCCCCATTGAGTGCGTGTACGAGGTAATGTTTAATCTTTTGATTGTCTCTTATGGGACTCACTTTGAACTCAAACTGTCCACCTACATATAATTGTATTGGAATGCAATTATAAAAGGATTCTGTATTTATCTTTAAATACATTCTACATGACAGAAAAACTAAAACTTTAGATTTAGCCTGGAAACGACCACTTGTTTTGTGATTTTGAGCACTACAAAGTATGGGAAATAATGGTGAAAAAAAATAAAACAAAATCGATTCATGGGAGTTTTGGGATTCTTTACTTCCGCAATACTTGTATCGTCAGAAGCGTCAATGTAATCTGAGTTGAAACATTAATGGTACCATCCTACAGAGGGCGCTGGAGTGTATTCTTCTATAGTTGATTTGCATTGACTGTTCTTTTCAGCCTCCCTCATATTAAAAATAATGGAGGACACAGACAGACCTGAAGAACACGAATCAACTCTTTTTTTCCTGCTTTAAACACAATTTATTTGGATTTTCAGTTTTAATCTAACACCACTAGACCCACCGTGGACTGTACCATTAGTTCAGTTTTAATCTAACACCACTAGACCCACCACGGACTGTACCATTATTTCAGTTTTAATCTAACACCACTAGACCCACTGCGGACTGTACCATTAGTTCAGTTTTAATCTAACACCACTAGACCCACAGCGGACTGTACCATTATGGAGTGTATCCAATATATTTTTAATTGGATCAATCAACAGTTGTTCACATTAAGTTTTGTTGATGTACAACCTTGTGTTGCATACAATCACGCCAATCAACTGCATTCAAAACAAGATTGAGTTTAGTAAACAGCTCGTCCAGGTCTTTTTACAATAATGGTTGAGATTATTTCGCTGTTGCGCAGTGTTGGGAACATTACGTTAAAAAAGTAATTAGTTATAGTTACTACTTGTTCCAAAAAGTAACTGAGTTAGTAACTGAATTACTTTATAATAAAAGTAACAAGTTACCAGGGAAAGTAACTATTTGCGTTACTGTAAAAAAAAGTTATTCCAAACACTGCTGTTGCGGCACTTGCCTGTTAAGTTTTTTTTTATTTGTTGGTCTCTCATCAGATCTAACATGGAATATATCTCGTGAAGCATTAGTTCTCTTGTAATAATTGTCTCTTTTCCATGATTACTGTCATGACATTCCTATGTTAAGCCTCTATATCATGTTTTTGTTCAGTTATTACAATGCACAAAAAAACAAAAAACAAAACCTGCGATTGAGAATTCGAGTCGACTCGGGGCTCTCTGAACGACGCTTCGACTTGCGCTTCGTGTTGCAAGGTCCCTAATGGAAAGTGTACCAACAACACAACACTGCTGCCCCTTGTACCTTGGAGTAGTCGTAGTCCTTGTAAGGCAGACGGGCCAAGGCGTTGGGCACAGGGAAGTTGGAGGACAGCATGTCTCTCCTGATGGCCACGGCCCGCTCGGCGTTTTGCAGCACGGCCTCCAGCTTGTACGCCAGGATATGGCGCGAGGTCACCAGCTTCAGCACCTCTGTGTCACTGAGGTTTCTGGCACCTCTCTGTCAAGGATCATTTTAATGGATTAACAATGACGAAAAACTGACTGCTGTGTATGGTGGGGGAACTAGAATAGCCAATACCTGATTATTTCAACTTGCACTTACTTACTGTTATTTATTATTTTATTATTAATTCTATTCTATTCTATTTATGTATTCATTTTCTCATGTTCTTTTTTAACTTACTTTTAGTTCCACTTTTTGTGTTCAGCACTTGGAGTTGCATTTGATGTATGACTTGTGCTATATCAATAATTGATAATTGATTGACTGATTCGCTGGTGAATAAATATGCATCATGTAGAAATACCAAACTTTGGCTGGTTACAGTTTTTCTCTTTCAAATTATCATCAAATGAATATTATAACATAAATCATTGAGTTGTTGCAGCCTTTCACATGAGTGGGAACTCCTCGATTCACGTCTCCCAAAGCATATCTTCCTCTCTGCTCTAGGACTCACCTGTGGGTCGGAGAGGATGGCGAGACATTCTTCCAGGCTGCGGGGGTCATTGTCGTCGTTGTCGAAGGAGGAGGAGGAGGAGGAGGGGGAGGAGGAGAAGGAGGAGGGGGGGGTCTGTACCGGTGTCTCGGCACAAGGGTCAGCTGGGCTGGACTCACAGTGGCAATTCTGGTCTGGGCTAACCTTGGGCTCGACCGCCTTAACTCTAGAAACTGAAGAGATCAAATACAATACAGAGAGTGAAGCACTGCTATATTGTAATTCATACAAACGGATATAGTATACAACGTTAATGTAACAATAACAACAAGGCAAAAGATTCCAAAAATACATAATTAAAGGGCCCCTATTTTACCACCAGGTGTGATGTTGACTAGCCATGAGAAGCCAGTCAAAACCAAAGTCAAAATTCTCCCTCTAGTGACATCACAAGTGGGAGTGTCCACCCAGATGTATGATGGATAGATCAGCCTACCAGTTGGTTCAGTCCACTGGGTGGGTTGGTAGGCTGATTGTCATGGCTAGTCAACATCACACCTGGTGGTGAAATAGGGACCCTTTAACAAGATCCTCATACTTTTTGATCACGCCGATCTAAAAAGCAATACTCACAATTCTCCGAAAAGCCATTTCCGGGCATGCGGATCGTCTGACC